>OU612099.1:0-27500 GCA_914767995.1 Thecocarcelia acutangulata | reverse complement strand
TAATAACTCTGCTCTCCTGGCCACAGTTTTCACTGGGCGGCTAACAATAGAAAGTCAGATTAAATTGTTTAAACATATATAATATAATTTATAAACATTTTTCAGATACTTGATGAGCGATTTTGTTTTTGATCTTTTAAAATTGGCCGTAGTCGTCCAATTCTTGACGTAGCGTGCATGCGTTTTTCGACTTAAAAATTAAAATTTTGTAAAAATTTTTTTTATAGTTTTTGTTTTAAAAAAATAATTTTGCACCATTTCTGTCAAAAGTTAGCGAATTTTCACACACTTTTCAAAGACTTGATTTTGATCCCTTTTCACGATCACATGCCTTGAGATAATTAAAAAAAATTTTTAGTGTATTTCTAATATTATATGATGATGGGTTGGTATCATTCATCTAGCTCGAGTTAAATCCTGGCTAAAGTCAGTGTATTGTTAAAAAGTATCTTAAAAATTATATATTTTTATAATTTGCGGCACCTTAACACGTAGATATGTATGAAATAAGAAAAAAAAGTCAAGGCCAAAAATGGAAATTTCAATAATAAAAGCAAAATATCTTTCCAACTATTACCGATTCCTAAATAAAATAAAATAGCTCTTTATTATATTTTTATTAGCTTTTCTGAAAGCTCAAATTTGTTTAAATCAGATAATATTTACAAAAGTAATGATGCGAACAAATTTTTTCATGCCCGAGGTACTCAACTTTTACACCCTGTAGGTCACCATATGATACAACAAGGTGGTTCCAAATGCATTATTTTTAAAGTCTTCCTTCTTTCATACATTATTTTATTATCAAATCGCAAGATTCAAAGATACAGTTTTATTACACTTTTTGTTTATTTGACCCCACTGTGCATCGTTGGGGCTAACACGACAACTTTGATTAAAACAATTGGAAACCGATGTATAGCACTTACGAATATACGTACTGTTTTGATGCAAACGACTTTTTTAGAAGCACGTTGTTTTAACACTGTTCATTTTTAGATGATATATACTTAAGTTCATATGTATGTAGTGTACATATAAACGAACGTGTTCAATTATAAACAACTTATTTTAAAATAATTGTCTGCTTAAGATAGCCCACTATAGCTTAAAAAAGTATTTCTATTGTTAAGAAATTTAACGCACATTTCAGTCTGTCCAAATTTGATACAGAGTAGAAAAATATGTTGTTTCTTTAACAATGAATATTTTGCAAATTTATTACTTCTAGCCTTCGTTTTTTCATAACAGATTTTCTTATTTTACTTTTTATTTTTTTGTACAAATTTTGTACCTCTTGAATGTATGTAGGTAAGTATAAATAAAACAGAGAATCATGAGCAAGTAATCGGCCCTAAGTGTGAGTTGTTCATGAGCTACTGTGCAATCAATGTACAATAATTTCCTGATGATAGCCATTGATAATTTTAGAGAAAACAGTAAACAGAAACAGCAAAATATATCAGCTGTTTATGTATATAAGTATGCATGTATCTGCGAGTTTATTTGCCTATGTACCTTAATTATAATTATCTTTACTTATCTTTACTTTTGGATTGAGAAATAAATGCCTGCGGTAAAATGAAAAAAAAAACACAAAAAATTCTGATACTCTTGTTTTCATTATTTTAACCCCTATTGTACTATTATATTTTGATACAATGAAATAATTCCTTATCCATTGTCTACCTATTACCACTAAAGATTTGGTTTGGGAACATTCATTATATGAAGTTGAAAATTTCAATTCCAAAACAATGGGATATTAACTAAAGAAGGCAATATATTTTACTTTTGTTAGTAGTAACGTGTACAAATACTTACGCACATTTTTATTTGCGTTGTGAAATGCATTTATATGTTCATACTTATATACTTACCCTGGAAACATATGCAAGTTAAAATTTGGATAGACTTATCCAAAAAGTGGCTTCTTTAACACACACTCGTATGCTCTTGCCAATATTACAAAAAACAAATGCAACAGTCTCCATTTTTGAACTGCAGTTTGAACATTCAAAAGTATTAGTGAAAACATAAAAAAGGTCACTAAAATGTTAATTTCAACTAAAGACGTGCAACAGAGAGTAATACAAAAACTATTTTTACATGATACCAAGCCACAGCGGCGAAAGTTACGGTTACAGATGCGATTTTTTCGATTCATCATCTCATATACAAACTTAATTTAAACAAAAAAAAATTTTTCCGGATACTGAATATATATATTTTTTTTCATTTATTTCAATCCATTACAGCCGGTCAAATTAATTCCATTGACCGATGATACCTCAATTTTGAACACCCTTTATTTGAACGAAAACAAAGTACATACATATAAATGGTGATTTTATAAGAACTATCGGAAATTTAAAAAAAAAACACATAAAATTCAGAAAAATGCATGAAATATTTATTTGGATCGATAGTTGGGTCGATATAATTTAATGTTTGAAGATTATTTCATGCAAATGTTGGAGTCTAGAGGGGTTAAATCGCACGATCTGGGCGGCCAATGGATTGGTCCCAAGCGTGAAATAAACTGTTCACCAAACTCGCCTCTCAATTGGTCCATTGTTATATATATATATATACATATATATATATATATATATATATATATATATATATATATATATATATATATATATATATATATATATATATATATATATATATATATATATATATATATATATATATATATATATATATATATATATATATATATATATATATATATATATATATATATATATATATATATATATATATATATATATATATATATATATATATATATATATATATATATATATATATATATATATATATATATATATATATATATATATATATATATATATATATATATATACATATACATATGTATATATATGTATATAAATGTAGGTGTATGTGTGTATGAATGTATATAAACGTTATATGTTTGTTAACATGTTCGTGCGGCAAATATGTACTTCAAATAATTATTGTTTATTATTCATTATCAACATTGCTACATAAAGTACGCATTCTTGTTTTGAAATACTCATAGTGTTTTGGATGAAATAGACATATAATGGTTAACAATATTCATCATAATGATTAACAAATTTTTCGATTTAAAACATTAAATAAACTTTATCGATTGCTTAGAAACAGAGGCATCTTCATAAAAGAATGCAGGGATACACTTTCCGTACATATTTATGCATCTGTATCTTTCAGACATTCACCACCTTCCTCTGTGTTGTAATCGCCATTATTAAACACTTAAGCTACCAAGAAAAATTTTAACATTGTGCCTGACACGTTTCTCGGATTTAGAATGTTGATTAAATGCTCCGCATGGTGTAGAAAAACATACTCAGGAAAAAGGAAAATCACTGCACTGTTACTGCTATCTGTGTAGTATATTGGCCGTGTGTGGCACCAGTTTAAATTTAAATCGACATCAATCTATGACTGAGCATCAACAGTTGTGGCAGTCAGCCACTTGCATTCCAAAAATGCTTTTCAATATAGAACATGCTCCTTTTAAGCTTTCCTTCCGTCTTTCGTCGTTTGGGTGTGCAACAGCGTTTGCTATTTGAAATTCCTTTTGCGTGTGACAAAAATTTCATGGAGGCTTGATAAAGGTGACGAATCAGATTTTTTAGAATGTGTGAAAGATTCTCATTTATTCATTACTAAATTTATTAAATTGTTAAATATTTTCCTCTCTTCCTTCATGTTAACTTTTTATTGCCTTATACATTAATAAAGGGATGTTTTCTTGTTATTTTTTATTCATTTTGTTGGGTGAATGTTCTGCATTCAACCAACATTCTTCAGAAGTGTGGATAATTTTTTTCGTGTCTTTTAAACACTACGCAGGGTTTTACCCTCTCTTCTAATTTTTCTTCAATCGAATACACAGTTTCAATTATTTTAATCCGTTATTTTTCAAATGAACAATTCATTAAGTGAGAAACATAAATATGCGTACATACATATGTATGTATGTATGCAAGTGTGTAAGCTTTATGGCAACAAATGTAAACTATGAAAATTTATTTTAGTTCTCTTATGTCACGGAAAATATTAATAACAAGAAGCAGGGTTTGAAATTTTGTTTCAATTTATTTTTTGTTGATCCTCTCTCTGTTCATACCAATTTATTATAAAAGAATTTGTATTTATGATATAAAATATTTGTATGCAAGAACAAAAAGATCGGAAAATTTAAATCAGATAAAGCGCTGTTTCAAAACTGATATCAAAAATCTATAAAAATTTTTGAATTTCTTGTATTACTAATTTCAATTCAATTCAATTTGTTATTCTAACAAATAATATTTACATTTAAATCTTAAAATTATATTTAGATAGTTCAAGCTTTTGCACTTTTTTTCTTCTTAATAATTATAGTAATTTATAAGACTATTTACACATATACAATGAATTTTTATTGGAGGCAAAATTCTAAAAAGCCTATGTGAATTGTTACTGAAACAAGTAAGAGTGTATGTAGTATATCCGGCTTGGCCGAATCTAAAATACCCTTCACGATAGTCACGTATATAGATAGTACATATTACAAATTTGAACTAAATATGCTCGGATATATATGGACCGACATCGAGGGAAAAAATATTTTTGCCTTGTAGTCAGCATTCGCAAAACGAAATCTTTCTTGGAAATTTTCGTGTAAAAATCGGTTTAGGCCCCAGAAGTTGAATTTTCGATGTACCAAAAAATTCGAAAAAAAATTTTTTTCGAAAAATTGACGTATTTCGATAGTATAACGATTCTTCATTCCATTGGTACCAAAATTATTGGGTTTGGACGAATCTATCATAGAAAGTTTCGATGTAGAAACATATTCGAAAAGAAATTTTTGGGTGGCATGTCGCAGTGTCCATGGACATAAGGTCCATGGACATTATGTCGCACTTAAAGGTGACATAATGTCTATGGACACTATGCCGCTTTCAAAAATGTCATAGTGTCCATGGACATTCTGCCGTTTTCGGTATGGACATAATGCCACTTGCAAAAGTGTAATAATGTCCACACTAGAAATTAGAAAAAAACCTTCCCGACCATAAATATAGCTTATCCAATATAAACAATTGTTATTTTTGAATTGGGTAATATTTTATTTGAAACATAACAACTTTCTTGTATAATAACTAGGAAAAAATTAAAATAAATTTTTATTTATAATTACTGAAATATAGTTGAAATATCTTCCACAATTTGCCTGCAGTATGGACAAAGCAAGGGTGATTTATTTGCTTTCGATTTCATGTCCAAATTTTGGAAGCAGCTGAAGCAGGTTTTAAAGTGTTTACATGGCAACAAAAGCGTGTTTCTCGGCTCTGTAAAGCAAATGATACATTTCAACACTTCTATAACCTCAGTAAACGTATTAGTGTCTTCAACAAGATCGGTTTCTTGATCGTCTTCCTGTTCTACTTCTTCTGGAATGTCGTCAAATGCAATTATTCTATTTTCTTTGTTAATAATAATATTGAAAAAATCGTGCAGTGTTATTTGTCCTCTATTTATTTGTTGAGTCAGATTGTGAATCTTGTCATCCTTACTGGTTTGTACCTTTCGTTTTTTTGGTAAAACTGACAATACACCAGCTACTAATTGACCAAGGGAAACCGATTGGCTAAAATCTTCATTTCGGATAACATCAAGGAACTTAAAGAACTGCCCGTGTTTTTCTAATTTTCTTGACAGTTTTGAATTGAATCCCTCTAGAGCACTCGTGGTTCTAACAGGTTCTGAATGTACAGAAAATCCCTTAGGAGTTACCTGAAGAATACATCAAAACGTTATGATTATTTAAGCTAAGAAAAAATTATTTGAAAGCAAGTAACTAAATAATGGTAATGATAAATATATTAAGAAATATGAAAATTTCCAATACAAAAGAAATTCTGTTGGATTATTCGTAAGTAAGAAGTGATGAAGACGAAATTTGAAGGGAGAGTTAAGAAAAATCGGCGCCGATTTTTCTTAACTCTCCCTTCAAATTTCGTCTTCATCACTTCTTACTTACGAATAATCCAACAGAATTTCTTTTGTATTGGAAATTTTCATATTTCTTAATATATTTATCATTACCATTATTTAGTTACTTGCTTTCAAATATTATTCTCTAAGTTTTGTTATGGAGTTCTAAATTAAGTGTTGCATATTGAAATGTGATAAGAACTTACTTTTGATATCCATTGCTTCTCAAAATATTCTACAAACAAACAAAAACAGTTGCGCTGGTTTTTCGGAAAATCAGTAACTTCAGTTTTTAAATTCAAGAACATTCTTTCTATTTGCTCTGGAGTCACCAATGGCAAGCTTAGAAATTTACGATACCAATTTCTACACTCTCTTTGTTTTTGTGAAGGATACAAAAGAGGCAAGATCCTTGTTTTTAATGCACTCTTGGTCAAAAATTTCGCGAACACCTTTTCTTTTGAAAGCTGCGTTATCGGCGCACTCAGATTTCAATTGATTTAACATCTTAAACTTATTTATTAAAACTTCTGGAGTAGTGTGGTTATGATTATGGTCCAAACTTAACTGCTCACATATTCCGTCCTTCTTAAGTGCAACTGTAACAGCACAATTTTTAAAATAGCAAATATATCGTGAGTATTCTTTATATAAATGCTTCTGCCGAAACAATTGCCTTTCGTCAATAAGCAATAAAAGTTTTGAATTTTTTCGAAAACCACTAATAAACTCATATTTATATTTTACAGTTTCCATTTGATTTTCAAAGTATATTTCAATCTTGACTTCAACCACATTCAGAGATCACTTGCATACTAAAAATGTGAATTCTACTCATCAATGAAACATTAAATAATAACGGTAGTCAAAAATCTCTTTTTACTACTAATTATTAAGTTTACAATATTGATGGACATTATGTCCCGCTGAAAAGCGACATAATGTCCATGGACATTATGTCGCTAAATTGTTGGACATTATGTCGCACTGTTAGGTGATATAATGTCCATGGACATTGTGTCACTTTTTAGTGCGACATAATGTACATGGACCTTATGTCCATGGACACTATGACATGCCACCAATTTTTGCCCCAGAAGTTGAATTTATCAAAGAATTTTCGATGTACCAAAAAAATTCGAAAAAAATTTTTTCCCAAAAATTGACGTATTTTGATAGTATAACGCTTCCTCATTCCATTGTATAGGGTGTTTTTTTAAGCTAGATAGAACTTTAAATTGTAAAAAGTAACACAAAAAATTAAATTTTGATGAAACATTTTTTTTATTTGTTTCAGTATACTCTGACAAATCATCATGAATAGACTCACGCTTGAACAACGCTACGAAATTATCCAAATTTACTTTGAAAATCAGTCGTCGATTCGCCCCGTTGTTTTATCGCAAAATTGTGTTCAGCGATGAGGCGCATTTTTGGCTTAACGGGTTTGTTAATAAGCAAAATTGCCGCATATGGAGTGAGACCAATCCACAAGAGACCCTACAGACTCCATTACATCCAGAAAAATGCACTGTTTGGTCCGGTTTTCATGCTGGTGGCATCATCGGACCTTATTTCTTCAAAAATTAGGCCGGAGCTCGCGTTACGGTCAATGGAGATCGTTACCGCACCATGATCAATGATTTTTTGTTTGAAAATATGGATGACATTGATCCGGAGGAGATGTGGTTTCAACAGGATGGCTCTACGTGCCATACGGCGAACGCAACCATCGACTTACTGAAATCAAAATTTGGCGATAAGTTGATTTCGAGAAATGGACCTGTCAATTGGCCTCCAAGGTCGTGCGATTTGACACCTCTCGATTATTTCCTGTGGGGCTACGTGAAGTCACTGGTTTATGCTGATAAACCAGCAACAATTGACGCCTTGGAGGCCAGCATTGTTCGTGTTGTTCGTGACATATGGCCAGCAGTGCTCGAAAAAGTGGCCCAAAATTGCACGTCCAGAATGCGCTTCGTCAAGAACAGCCGCGGTGCCCATATGCCCGAAATCATTTTCAAATATTAATGTCACGTATTGATCTTTCGAATAAAAAAAAATTTTGATTACAATTTAATTTTTTGTGTTATTTTTTACAATTTCAAGTTCTATCGGGCTTAAAAAAACACCCTATATATATCTCAGCTGTACGTTAACCGATATTACTGAATTTCAATAGCAAACACATGGCACGATAGAGTAAAAAGAGTGGAATGGTGAAAGAAAAAAGTTTCTTTGTCTAATGGTTTTCTCAGAAACGGTATTTCAACGTCCGGCAGATGGACAGACGGACATCGCTTAATCGACTTTTCTATTATTTCTGTTCAGAATATGTATATACATATATATATACTTTATACCAATATGACCAATAGCTTTTGATGTCTGAAAGTATCGAGTAGTTTAAGTTTCAGAATCTTAAAGGCTTTCGAAACATTTTAATTATTATGATTTTATGTTTTTGGGAGTTTTTACTACCAAAGCAATATTCAAGATGTATACTCAAGACATTTTTAAAATATATGAACAGTGAGTTAATTCTAAGTGTTTCATTTTCAATAGACATTACGTTGAAACAAAGCATTGGTTTCATAATTGGCATATTAAAATGACTGAATTTCGTCGCTTGTGAAATAGAAATACCCAAAGTTGGTGCAACTTACCTAACTTGGGGTTCGAAAGAAAATACATCCGAACACTGATTTCAACACATAATTTTCGAAACTCCATGCATGAAAATATTTTTATTGAGCAGCTTTATTTCAGTTTCTTAGATTTTATTCAGTTTACTAGGCTTAATTAAGGACAAACTTAAACTAATAATAATGAACAAAAAACCGTTATATTCACTTATAAGTATAAGGGAGGGAGAGAGAGAGAGGGAGCAGAAAATTTGACGATGCGTGCTGACACATTGTATGCATATACAAAAATATCAAAAAAGTAACCTTGTTTAAAAAAATTGTTGTTTTAGATCAATAATTTTTATACCCTTCACAAAAATGTAAAGGGTATATATAAGTTTGTGATTCCGTTTGTAATTTCTACAGTTTTTTTTTGCGACCCTATAAAGTATATATATTCTGAATCAGAATTAATGGAAAAGTCGATTAAGCGATGTCCGTCTGTCCGTCTGTCCGTCTGTCCGCTGTTGAAATACCGTTTCTGAGAAAACCATTAGACTTAGAAACTTTTTTCTTTCACCATTCTTTTACCCCATCGATTCATGGGTTTGCTATTGAAATTCAGTAATATCGGTCCACGTATAGCTGAGATATATTCAAAATTCCGAAAAAAACCATTTTTTTTGCAGTTTTGTATGAAAATTTTTGAAAACAAAAGTTGTTCGTTTTGCTTCAAACTTTACACACTTATTAAGCATGGTGACTAAAAGACAAAAAATTTTTTTTTCAGATATCGGTCCATATATACCCGAGATATAGCCCAAATCGGATTTTTAATGAAAATGTCGCATAGGTGAAGCTAAATAGTTTTTTTTTGCTCAAAAGCAGTTCTAGTACTTATATAAGGTTACATAAATATGGAAAATGAAAATTTCCGATATCGGTCCATATATACCCGAGATATAGCCTAGACCGGGGTTTTCATGAAAATGCCGCGTAAGCGAACTTAAACAACTTTTTTGTGCTCAAAACCAATTCTGGTAATGAAATTAGGTTACATAAATATGGAAAATGAAAATTTCCGATATCGGTCCATATATACCCGAGATATAGCCTAGACCGGGGTTTTCATGAAAATACCGCGTAAGCGAACTTAAACAACTTTTTTGTGCTCAAAAGCAGTTCTGGTAATGAAATTAGGTTACATAAATATGAAAAATGAAAATTTCCGATATCGGTCCATATATACCCGAGATATAGCCCAAATCGAGGTTTTCATGAAAATGTCGCGTAAGCGAACTTAAACAACTTTTTTGTGCTCAAAGCAGTTCTGGTAATGAAAAAGGGTTATATAAATATGAAAAATGAAAATTTTCGATGTCGGTCCATATACACCCGAGATATAGCCCAAATCGGGTTTTTTATGAAAATATCGCGTAAGCGAACTTAAACAGTTTTTTTGTGCTCAAAAGCAGTTCTGGTAATGAAATGGGGTCATATAAATATGAAAAATAAAAATTTTCGATATCGGGCCATATATACCCGAGATATAGCATAGACCGGGGTTTTCATGAAAATGCAGCGTAAGCGAACTTAAACAACTTTTTGTGCTCAAAAGCAGTTCTGCTAATGAAATTAGGTTACATAAATATGGAAAATGAAAATTTCCGATATCGGTTCATATATACCCGGTGTATAGCCTAACAGGTTATTTGATGAAAATGCCGACTAAACAACTTTTTTGTGCTCAAAAGCAGTTCTGGTAATGAAATTAGGTTACATAAATATGAGAAATGAAAATTTCCGATATCGGTCCATATATACCCGAGATATAGCCCAAATCGGGTTTTTCATGAAAATGTCGCGTAAGCGAACTTAAACAACTTTTTTGAGCTCAAAGCAGTTCTGGTAATGAAAAAGGGTTATATAAATATGAAGAATGAAAATTTTCGATGTCGGTCCATATATACCTGAGATATAGCCCAAATCGGGTTTTTCATAAAAATGTCGCGCAAGCGAACTTAAACAACTTTTTTGTGCTCAAAGCAGTTCTGATAATGAAATTAGGTTACATAAATATGGAAAATGAAAATTTCCGATATCGCTCCATATATACCCGAGATATAGCCTAGACCGGGGTTTTCATGAAAATGCCGCGTAAGCGAACTTAAACAACTTTTTTGTGCTCAAAAGCAATTCTGGTAATGAAATTAGGTTACATAAATATGGAAAATGAAAATTTCCGATATCGGTCCATATATACCCGAGATATAGCCTAGACCGGGGTTTTCATGAAAATGCCGCGTAAGCGAACTTAAACAACTTTTTTGTGCTCAAAGCAGTTCTGGTAATGAAAAAGGGTTATATAAATATGAAAAATGAAAATTTTCGATGTCGGTCCATATATACCCGAGATATAGCCCAAATCGGGTTTTTCATAAAAATGTCGCGCAAGCGAACTTAAACAACTTTTTTGTGCTTCAAGCAGTTCTAATAATGATTTTAGGTTACATAAATATGGAAAATGAAAATTTCCGATATCGGTCCATATATACCCGAGATATAGCCTAGACCGGGGTTTTCATGAAAATGCCGCGTAAGCGAACTTAAACAACTTTTTTGTGCTCAAAAGCAATTCTGGTAATGAAATTAGGTTACATAAATATGGAAAATGAAAATTTCCGATGTCGGTCCATATATACCCGAGATATAGCCCAAATCGGGTTTTTCATGAAAATGCCGCGTAAGCGAACTTAAACAACTTTTTTGTGCTCAAAAGCAGTTCTGGTAATGAAATTAGGTTACATAAATATGAAAAATGAAAATTTCCGATATCGGGCCATATATACCCGAGATATAGCCCAAATCGGGTTTTTCATGAAAATGTCGCGTAAGCGAACTTAAACAACTTTTTTGTGCTCAAAGCAGTTCTGGTAATGAAAAAGGGTTATATAAATATGAAAAATGAAAATTTTCGATGTCGGTCCATATATACCCGAGATATAGCCCAAATCGGGTTTTTCATAAAAATGTCGCGCAAGCGAACTTAAACAACTTTTTTGTGCTTAAAGCAGTTCTAATAATGATTTTAGGTTACATAAATATGGAAAATGAAAATTTCCGATGTCGGTCCATATATACCCGAGATATAGCCCAAATCGGGTTTTTCATGAAAATGTCGCGTAAGCGAACTTAAACAACTTTTTTGTGCTCAAAGCAGTTCTGGTAATGAAAAAGGGTTATATAAATATGAAAAATGAAAATTTTCGATGTCGGTCCATATATACCCGAGATATAGCCTAGACCGGGGTTTTCATGAAAATGCCGCGTAAGCGAACTTAAACAACTTTTTTGTGCTCAAAAGCAATTCTGGTAATGAAATTAGGTTACATAAATATGAAAAATGAAAGTTTTCGAAATCGGTCCATATATACCCGAGATATAGCCTAAACCGGGTTTTTCATGAATACGCGGCGTAAGCGAACTAAAACAACTTTTTTTTGCTTAAAAGCAGTTCTAATAGCAAAATAAGGTTATATAGGTATGGAAAATGAACATTTCCGATATCGGTCCATATATACCCGAGATATAGCCTAAACTGCGGTTTTAATGAAAATGTCGCGTAAGTGAACTTAGACAATTTGTTGTACTCAAAAGCAGTTCTGGTAATGATATAAGGTTATATAAATATGGAAAATTAAAATTTTCTATATCGGGCCATATATAACCGCGATATAGCCTGAACCGAATTTTCCATTAAAAAAATTTTTTTTTTTTTTGCTGAAAAGCAATTCTCGTTATAAAAGAAGGTTACTAAAATACAGAAAATAGAAAATTCCCATATCGGTTCATATATAACCGAGCATATTTAGGTCACATTTTTAATATACTATACATATTCGTGATTATCGTGAAGGGTATTTTAGATTCGGCCCAGCCGAATATACTACACTCTTACTTGTTTTTACTAAACTTTTGTTTGAATCCACGAATTCCTTTATAGGTCCGCATTCAAACAATTTATTAATTGATTCAACAAATTTCGTTATTGAACACGAAAAAATTTTTTTCTGTGTAAGTAATTATAGGCTTAATTGTTCTTTGGGAATAATATGTGAGTGCTATTAAATATCTAATTGAGCTAAAGCTTATTTCAATTGCAGATTCAGAATTAAATCAAATGTAAAAATCTTGAATCAATCGCATTTTAAAATTGGTTTGAACACAGTTTTTCAATCCATCTCTTTTGCGGCTTTTTTAGAGCACTGTTTCGGTATTTAGTATGTCTAAAATTAAGTATTTAGTGCCTGAATAATACGTACTTGAATCAAGCACACCGTATTTGATATAAGAAAATCCGTATTTCTGACACCGCTTGGACTTCATTAAGTACATATGGATTGGATTTATTTTTTCAGTGCAGTAGTCCTATAAGAATTAAAAATGAACGTTTTGCGGCTTTATTTCGTGTTTGAACTTTGCTGGTTATTTCAAATAAGAATGATAAACAGTCAAAATGATTCTACCTTTGGCAACATCATCTATGTGTGAGTAGTGTTTTGTCTCTCATCAGGTGCACACGTCTTTTGTTACTGCTGTCCGTATTTCCGTATTTCGTATGTGTATGTTCATTAATTAAATTCGTATAAGGCCGGATTGCACCGTAATAGGTGGCAAGTTGTGTACACGTGTTTATTTTTGTCTTTTTTTTCTCTTTTTTTTACCGTTGTCCGTATTTTCTATATATGTATGTTTATTTTATTTTATTTTATTTTATTTTATTTTATTTTATTTTATTTTATTTTATTTTATTTTATTTTATTTTATTTTATTTTATTTTATTTTATTTTATTTTATTTTATTTTATTTTATTTTATTTTATTTTATTTTATTTTATTTTATTTTATTTTATTTTATTTTATTTTATTTTATTTTATTTTTATTTCGTATGAAATAAAAGTGCACCGGAATAGGTAGCAGTATGATACACATGTTTCTTCTTTTTTTTTTGTCTTTTTTTCACCGTTGTCCGTGTTTTCTTTATATGTTCAATAGTCATATTATTTTCGATGAATTTAATTACCTTGTAGTGTGGAAGGTGTTGGACTAAATTTTGCTAATCTGAGCAGTGTCGAAGGTATATACACTGGGCACTGATCAGTTTTAACTAATTTAATTCCAACATTTTAAATGATGCAATAGAGTTTGTTTCAGACTTTCGTGTTGTTATCGTTAACATTTCGCGAACACTACTTCCTCTTTCCTCCTCATCATACCCTATTTTCCCAGTTCCAGTACAATGCGCTGCATATGTAGGGGTCATCCCCTGAGTACTGGTCCCAGATAAAAAACAAAAAAAAAAAAAAAATTATAGGTATTTATACTTTATTTTTCTCTATGTGACGGTGTTTTAACTTTTTAATTTCCGTTCGTCTCATCATATTCCGCTACAAACATTATTGGTTGAAATATATCAACAACATATTTTGCTCGTTTATAAATACCGTAAACAATGCAAAAACCACAAATGTTGTCAAAAGAAGAAATTATAAAAACTTTGAAGACTTCAATTTAACATTGAACATTCTCAAACAATTGTTATTCATTATCTATTGCATCTTCTGTTTCATTCTCATGTTACTGAGATTTGAAAACAAACAAAGTTTTCTCATTAAAAATATTGACTATTCCTTAAAAAGCAACACACATAAAAAGTACATAAAAGAAACAAAATTTATTTTTCTTCACAGCGGTGGCAAATTCTACGCAAATTTTGTTACTTAGATGAAAAAAATTCACTCAAAACAACCCATTATACAGAAAGAAGTGGAAAACTTATATAGTAAAATTATAACAAATTTTAGTCACTCGTAAAAAATGTTTTCGTATTGTTCTAAGAGTAAAAAATGTCCGTTATACACAATACATACGTACAAAAGAAAAATTATTATGACGTATTGTCAAATATTTGGAAATTATAATATTTTACTGGATTTTAAATTTCCAATCTCACAGAGATTGAGAAATTTAAAAACTCGAAATAATAATAATAATAATAATAATAATAATAATAATAATAATAATAATAATAATAATAATAATAATAATAATAATAATAATAATAATAATAATAATAATAATAATAATAATAATAATAATAATAATAATAATAATAATAATAATAATAATAATAATAATAATAATAATAATAATAATAATAATAATAATAATAATAATAATAATAATAATAATAATAATAATAATAATAATAATAATAATAATAATAATAATAATAATAATAATAATAATAATAATAAGGAAATATGTAACCGCTGAACTTGCAGAAACTACAACAAACATCTTCAATAATATCCTTCTGAGTGACAAATGGCCAGCTCCTTTTGAAAACAATTTCTTACTCAATTTAGTATATAATTTTTTACTTTAATTCATTATGGATTTTGCAATAACAAAAATTTTACATAAGTAGCTTTTATTTATAGCTTGAGTTCAATTAAATAATTTGCATCACCTGGGATTTCCATATTGCATGTGTACTTGATATATTTACACACATAGATAAATTTCATACATACAACCAAAGTATAAACTTAAAGAACACTTTTTTGATGCGTTTATATATTTTATATAAATTTAATTTTAAATTTAAAAAATTTTGTATGAATAACTTTAAAGTATTTTATATCAATTGTTACTTGGAGTATAGTTTTTATGTATGCACACTCACAAACAACGGGTAGGTGCTATTTTTCTAAGAATAAGCTATGATAAAAAAAAGAATACGCCATGTATACTATTTCATATGCGTTAATTTTAGACATAGTGAATACAATATACCAAGAACATGCAATTCGTTAAAAATACCAGAACAATTTTTGTTTTTTGCATAAAAAATATACTTGTCAAATGTAATTGGCAACATGAATAATGGAAGTAAATGTAATGTGAAATCAAAAGCTGTGTAAAAATAAAAGAAACATAAAATAAAAAAATAAAAAATAAAATAAAAAAGGTCATACCTATACCTATAAAGTTTGTATCTTTGAATTTATGGCATATATACTACATACATTTAAATTTCAAATCCAAGAAAATAATATACAAAAACTTTGCAGAGCACCAGGTATAAGTTCTTAATGGTTTTTTATATTATATTCTATGGTATAAATACTTTTGTATTTATTTTTATATAAAACGATTCAATAAAAAATTAACTTATTTCTGAAAAGCCGATATAATTCCTACAAAATTTTACACTATGTAATAGTGTTTTTAACGAAATATTTGATAAAACGGGACAACTGTTTCCTTCATTTTGATTATAAAAAATCTACAACAATAAAAAGCAAAGCAAATTCTTAATATTGCTAATAACACAATCGCCTCATAAATTATACATACATAAATGCTTCAATATAAAGTTTGCCAACTCTTTCTTACTTGTAAACTGTATTTTTCAAAGAAAAAAAAAAACCGAATGAATTTCACTGTCTCATGTACATACATACGCACCATTGTTTGCGGAGCACCAGCTGAAAATTTTTGTATTTAAACTCAGTAAGAAATAAAAAAGAATACGGGAATTAAACTGATACAAGTGTGTTTGATGTTCACAAATGTTTCTAACACAGTTGCCATCATTCAGCTATTGTATCTTATATAGGTATGTATATGCCAATTGATTACGCCTACGTGTTAGGCAATGTCTTTGAAACTAGTAATATGTACACATATAAAAAGCTTTTGGAAACCATCTTTCGTCAGTTCTACTGTACGGATGTTGGAAAGATATGTACAAACATATAGTTAAAAAGCTTTTTTTACACAAATGTTCACAATCTCAATTTTTTTTCAATCGGTTTAGTACGTTATATATATATATATATATATATATATATATATATATATATATATATATATATATATATATATATATATATATATATATATATATATATATATATATATATATATATATATATATATATATATATATATATATATATATATATATATATATATATATATATATATATATATAATGATTGATATATATATGATATAATGATTGAATATTGTTCATTTGCACTATTTTTGTTTCATCATTTAAATCGGTGGTCTTATTTAATAAGCATCATTACCTCCTATACTTTGTTTTTCAACAAAAAATGATGAATTAATAATACAAGAGAGTAATAATTTATATCTAAAAGCTGTTTAAGTTAATAGAAGTTTACTAATTTTTTTCACTAAGCATTAAGAAAATAAAAACATGTAAGAGTGTGGTATACTCGGCTGGGCCGAATCTAAAATACCCTTCACGATAGTCGCGTATATGTATAGTATTACAAATTAGAACTAAATATGCTTGGATATATATGGACCGATATCGAGAAAAAAATATTCTTGCCTTGAAATCACCATTCCAAAAAAGAAATCTTTCATGAACATTTTCATGGAAAAGTTTGTTGAAGCTATGTCTCGGTTATATATGAACCCATATCGGAATTTTCTATTTTCTGTATATTAGTAACCTTCGTTTATAACAAAAATTGCTTTTAAGGAAAAAAAAAATCGATTCAGGCTATATCTCGTGTATATATGGACCGATATCGGAAATTTTAATTTTCCATATTTATATATAACCACATTTTATAACTACATTTTATTACCAAAATTGCTTTTAAGCAAAAAAGTTGTTTAAGTTATTGTTATATCTAGACCGATATCTAAAAAATTTTTTTTTTGCTTTTTAGTCACCATGGTTAATAAGTGTGTAAAGTTTGAAACAAAACCAACAACTTTTGTTTTTAAAAATTTCCATACAATATTGCAAAAATTAATGGCTTTTTTCGGAACTTTGAATATATCTCAGCTGTACGTTAACCGATATTACTGAATTTCAATAGCAAACACATGGCACGATAGAGTAAAAAGAGTGGAATGGTGAAAGAAAAAAGTTTCTTTGTCTAATGGTTTTCTCAGAAACGGTATTTCAACGTCCGGCAGATGGACAGACGGACATCGCTTAATCGACTTTTCTATTATTTCTGTTCAGAATATGTATATACATATATATATACTTTATACCAATATGACCAATAGCTTTTGATGTCTGAAAGTATCGAGTAGTTTAAGTTTCAGAATCTTAAAGGCTTTCGAAACATTTTAATTATTATGATTTTATGTTTTTGGGAGTTTTTACTACCAAAGCAATATTCAAGATGTATACTCAAGACATTTTTAAAATATATGAACAGTGAGTTAATTCTAAGTGTTCCAAAAATAGCATTACTTTGAAGAAAGTTTGAGTATTTTCAATAGACATTAGGTTGAAACAAAGCATTGGTTTCATAATTGGCATATTAAAATGACTGAATTTCGTCGCTTGTGAAATAGAAATACCCAAAGTTGGTGCAACTTACCTAACTTGGGGTTCGAAAGAGAATACATCCGAACACTGATTTCAACACATAATTTTCGAAACTCCATGCATGAAAATATTTTTATTGAGCAGCTTTATTTCAGTTTCTTAGATTTTATTCAGTTTACTAGGCTTAATTAAGGACAAACTTAAACTAATAATGAACAAAAAACCGTTATATTCACTTAGGAGTCAGAGTCTAGCTTTGATAGTGAATGGACGTATTTGTTTTTAATCGGAGTGCTATAAAAAAAAAGCAACGGTACAAGTAGAAAACCGCAATAAGTGGAAGAGTGAATTTATAAAAAAGAAAAACTTTGTGACAATTATTTTTATATACTTTTAAAGTAAAAAAATATAAATAAAAAAAAAACAAAATTGTATGAGTGTACCTAGTAGATGCAATTCTGAGAGGGAGCTTAGCTCCACTAGAAAAAACCTCTGGATTTCTGAGGAAGAATCTTTAAAAAAGTCATTGGATAATTTCCTGTCTCTAAGAGATAAAAAACGCACGCGTTCGTGTTCGCCAAACATTG
The DNA here is from genome assembly GCA_914767995.1 of Thecocarcelia acutangulata. NCBI lineage: Eukaryota > Metazoa > Arthropoda > Insecta > Diptera > Tachinidae > Thecocarcelia > Thecocarcelia acutangulata. Next base: position 8,880 of record OU612099.1, on the reverse strand, counting down.
CTGTTACAACAGAAACCAACCATCCACCAGTTCAGTAATTGCAGATAAGCCGAAAACACAAGTAGGCATGGACAGGTATGTAACCGTGGTTAAACGTAAGCGAAGCCCCAAATCCGCTCAAATATCATCAAATCCGAAAATTTCCAAAGATGATAATAGGACTACGGCTACGGATAGTAATAGGTTTGCTATCCTTCAGACTGACGAGCCAACTTCATCAAAAAAAACATTTAAACCGCCACCAATATACTTGAGAGAACCTACATCTAATGAGCTGGTAAAAGCACTTATTACGGCAATTGGTAAAGACACCTTTAACGTAACATCAGTGAAGCACGGACAAATAAGTGAAACAAAAATTCAAGTCAACTGCGAAAATGATTACCGAAAACTCTCTGCCGCTCTGGAAAAAGAGAAAAGATTTTTTTATACTTATCAACTTAAAAGTGCTAAAGGCCTTCAGGTTGTTATAAAAGGTATTGATCCTTATGTAGACACGGATGAGGTTATGACTGCACTGCTAGATAAAGGCTTTAAAATAAAAAATGTGGTAAATATGCGGAACCGTGAAAAGATGCCTCAACCTATGTTTAGGGTTGAACTGGAACCAGGGGATGTTATTATCAAAAAGAATGAAACTCACCCAATTTATAACCTCAAATTTCTTCTTCATCGCAGGGTTACCGTTGAGGAGCCGCACAAGCGTTTAGGGCCCATTCAATGCCTAAACTGCCAGGAATTCGGTCATACTAAGGCCTATTGTAAGTTGCCCGCAGTTTGCGTTGTGTGTGGTGAACTGCACGGCACATCACAGTGCAAGAAGCCAAAAACTGATTCAAGTGCTAAAAAATGCAGTATCTGTGGAGGCAACCATACTGCAAATTACAGGGGCTGCCCTGTCTATATCCACTTTAAGCAGTCAATGACAAATAAGCCATCAATTACCTTTAAGCAACCCCAGCAGTCAAACATCATTTCTGCAAACAATTTTCCCCAGGTAGGCCAGTCAACAAGCAACATAATCATGTAAACCCCCAAACAAGTTTCATATGCCAATGTGGTCAAAACCGATACACAAAACTTGAGTCAGGAGACCAAGCCCCAAAGTTCAAAATTTTAACAATCTTGAGGCAACTCTGCAGACTCTTGTTCAATCCATAAACACATTTACGGTTTCTATGACGAACATGATGCAGGAAATGCTGAAAATGCAATCCACTATTTTGCAGGCAATTTTAACAAAATGAATTGGATAAAAATATGTTTCTGGAACGCAAACGGCATCCGCCAACACAAAAATGAACTTGAGCACTTCCTTATGGAAAAACAAATCGACATAATGCTGATTGCTGAAACTACCTTGACAAGCAACAGTTATTTCAAAATTAATGGCTACACACTGTACGACACTAAAGATCCCCGTGAAAGGTCTTGTGGAGGCTCAGCAATTCTAATAAAAAATAGAGTTAAGCACTATTTTTTACATGAGACACGTGAGGAGTATCTCCAAGCAACAAATATATGCATTGAACATCTTAATGGAAAAATAGTTATATCATCAATTTACTCATCGCCCCGATTTTCAATAACAGAAAATCAGTATTCACATTTTTTCAACACACTTGGGCCTCGATTTTTAGCGGCTGGTGACTATAATGCCAAGCACGCTTTTTGGGGATCACGTTTAATTTCTCCGAAAGGCCGTGTGCTTTTCGAAACAGTTTCCAAACTAGGCTTAGATGTGATTTCAAGCGGACATCCCACTTATTGGCCCTCAGACCGACGAAAGATCCCAGATGTTATAGATTTTGGAGTTGCAAAAAATTTTCCTTTAGAAGGGATGCAAGTAGAGTCTTCCACTATCTATATCCATATCCATATATCTATCCACCCACTATAATATCTGTTTTGTTCCCCCAGGAGGTTGTCTCCCCGTTTAGTGACTTGACGTTCGCCATCATTAGAGTTAATTGCCTAAAATATAAGAAATATTTGAGTACTCATTGTACAGAAAATATTGCCTTGAGAACCCCTGAGGATGTTGATATATCAATTAAAGATTTTTATGAAGACCTTAAACTGGCCGTACAACATGCTACCACTAGCTATACAAGATCCAGAAATGTGAGCAATAGAACGTATTCGTCTGAAATAGAGCAACTTCTGTCAGAAAAAAGAAGAGTTAGAAGAGAGTGGCAACTTCTCCCCAGCTTAAAAGCAGGCTACGGGAGTGCATAACTAAATTAAAAAATCTGCTTGAAATCCAAAGAATGGCTTTCCTCAAAAATTATCTAGAAGGTCTTGATGGTAGCCCGCAAACCGACTATTCTTTATGGAAAGCGACAAAAGGTCTGAAAAGACCCGTAATAGGTAAGCCACCTTTGCGAACTTCAGCTGGCGATTGGGCAAGAAGCGATTCTGAAAAAGGGATGGTGTATGTTAATCATTTGAAAAACGTTTTTATTGCAAATGATACAGTGGATGATGTTCCTGAATTTCCGTCATATGCTGTTAGACCGCCATGTTCAGCTATCCAAATTAACAATTTACCTATTCCGCAGCGAAGTGAAGTCAAGTACCTTGGTATTCATCTCGACCGTAGGTTAACGTGGAAGTCTCACATTGACACGAAAGTCACTCAGTTGAAATTAAAAGCAGCGCAATTAAATTGGCTTATGGGCAGAAACTCTACATTGAAATTAGATTGCAAACTTTTGTTATACAACGCAATACAAAAGCCTATATGGCGCTACGGAATTCAATTATGGGGCACCGCCTCAGCGTCAAACATTGAAAAAATTTAAAGGCGACAAAACAAAATTCTTCGAACAATTACTGCAGCTCCATGGTACGTAAAAAACTCCCGAATTCACAAGGATCTGTGTGTTCCACTGGTAAAAGATGAGTTTTCAGAGCATGCGACAAGGTATATCAGCAAATTGGAACTTCACCCAAACCCTCTCGCACGAAACATACTTAATTTTAGCGGTCACACTCGGTTGAGAAGAAGGGATAGCGTTGCCACCATCAGAGCGTTAAGTAGGTGATTCTACCGATATAATTGGCGCAAAATAAAACTTTTTGTCTAGCATTGGCTGGACTTAGTTAATTTATTGTATTTAGTATTAAGATTTGAATACTTATTGTTAGTTCACATTGTGAAGATTCAATAAATAAATAAAAGCTAAAAAAAAAATTGTTGTTTTAGATCAATAATTTTTTTTACTAAACTTTTGTTTGAATCCACGAATTCCTTTATAGGTCCGCATTCAAACAATTTATTAATTGATTCAACAAATTTCGTTATTGAACATGAAAAATTTTTTTTCTGTGTAAGTAATTATAGGCTTAATTGTTCTTTGGGAATAATATGTGAGTGCTATTAAATATCTAATTGAGCTAAAGCTTATTTCAATTGCAGATTCAGAATTAAATCAAATGTAAAAATCTTGAATCAATCGCATTTTAAAATTGGTTTGAACACAGTTTTTCAATCCATCTCTTTTGCGGCTTTTTTAGAGCACTGTTTCGGTATTTAGTATGTCTAAAATTAAGTATTTAGTGCCTGAATAATACGTACTTGAATCAAGCACACCGTATTTGATATAAGAAAATCCGTATTTCTGACACCGCTTGGACTTCATTAAGTACATATGGATTGGATTTATTTTTTCAGTGCAGTAGTCCTATAAGAATTAAAAATGAACGTTTTGCGGCTTTATTTCGTGTTTGAACTTTGCTGGTTATTTCAAATAAGAATGATAAACAGTCAAAATGATTCTACCTTTGGCAACATCATCTATGTGTGAGTAGTGTTTTGTCTCTCATCAGGTGCACACGTCTTTTGTTACTGCTGTCCGTATTTCCGTATTTCGTATGTGTATGTTCATTAATTAAATTCGTATAAGGCCGGATTGCACCGTAATAGGTGGCAAGTTGTGTACACGTGTTTATTTTTGTCTTTTTTTTCTCTTTTTTTTACCGTTGTCCGTATTTTCTATATATGTATGTTTATTTTATTTTATTTTATTTTATTTTTATTTCGTATGAAATAAAAGTGCACCGGAATAGGTAGCAGTATGATACACATGTTTCTTCTTTTTTTTTTTGTCTTTTTTTCACCGTTGTCCGTGTTTTCTTTATATGTTCAATAGTCATATTATTTTCGATGAATTTAATTACCTTGTAGTGTGGAAGGTGTTGGACTAAATTTTGCTAATCTGAGCAGTGTCGAAGGTATATACACTGGGCACTGATCAGTTTTAACTAATTTAATTCCAACATTTTAAATGCTGCAATAGAGTTTGTTTCAGACTTTCGTGTTGTTATCGTTAACATTTCGCGAACACTACTTCCTCTTTCCTCCTCATCATACCCTATTTTCCCAGTTCCAGTACAATGCGCTGCATATGTAGGGGTCATCCCCTGAGTACTGGTCCCAGATAAAAAACAAAAAAAAAATTATAGGTATTTATACTTTATTTTTCTCTATGTGACGGTGTTTTAACTTTTTAATTTCCGTTCGTCTCATCATATTCCACTACAAACATTATTGGTTGAAATATATCAACAACATATTTTGCTCGTTTATAAATACCGTAAACAATGCAAAAACCACAAATGTTGTCAAAAGAAGAAATTATAAAAACTTTGAAGACTTCAATTTAACATTGAACATTCTCAAACAATTGTTATTCATTATCTATTGCATCTTCTGTTTCATTCTCATGTTACTGAGATTTGAAAACAAACAAAGTTTTCTCATTAAAAATATTGACTATTCCTTAAAAAGCAACACACATAAAAAGTACATGAAAAGTTAGATGAAGATCCACTTTTTTATCGAAGAATTGTGTTCAGCGACGAGGCTCATTTCTGGTTGAATGGATACGTGAACAAGCAAAACTGCCGTATTTGGAGTGAAGAGCAGCCAGAAGCATTGCAAGAGCTACCAATGCATCCACAAAAAACAACCGTTTGGTGCGGATTATGGGCTGGCGGCATCATTGGGCCGTATTTCTTCAAAGATGATGCGAATCACAACGTTACTGTGAATGGTGAGCGCTACCGTGCGATGATAACAAACTTTTTTTTGCCCAAAATGGAAGAGCTTGACTTGCATGACATGTGGTTTCAACAAGACGGTGCCACATGCCACACAGCACGCGAAACAATGGACCAATTGAGAGGCGAGTTCGGTGAACAGTTTATTTCACGCTTGGGACCAGTCAATTGGCCGCCCAGATCGTGCGATTTAACGCCTCTAGACTATTTTTTGTGGGGCTATGTTAAGGCTAATGTCTATAGCGACAAGCCCGCTTCGATTGACGCACTGGAAGCCAACATTGCCAACATTATTCGTGAGATACCGGCCGAAATGTTGGAAAGAGTATGCCAAAATTGGACTAAGCGGATGGACCATTTGAGGCGCAGCCGCGGCCAACATTTGCATGAAATAATCTTCAAACGTTAAATTATATCGACCCAACTATCGATCCAAATAAATATTGCATGCATTTTTCTGAATTTTATCTGTTTTTTTTTTAAATTTCCGATAGTTCTTATAAAATCACCCATTATAAGTTTGTGATTCCGTTTGTAATTTCTACAGTTTTTTTTTGCGACCCTATAAAGTATATATATTCTGATTCAGAATTAATAGAAAAGTCAATTAAGCGATGTCCGTCTATCCGTCTGTCTGTCTGTCCGCTGTTGAAATACCGTTCCTGAGAAAACCATTAGACTTCGAAACTTTTTTCTTTCACCACTCTTTTACCCCATCGATTCATGGGTTTGCTATTGAAATTCAGTAATATCGGTCCACGTATAGCTGAGATATATTCAAAATTCCGAAAAAAGCCATTTTTTTGCAGTTTTGTATGAAAATTTTTGAAAACAAAAGAAACCCGGTTTAGGCTATATCTCGGGTATATATGGATATACCCGAGATATAGCCTAAACCGGGTTTTTCATGAACATGCGACATAAGCAAACTTAAACAACTTTGTTTGCTTAAAAGTAGTTCTGATAATAACATTAGGTTATATAAATATGGAAAATGAAAATTTCCGATATCGGTTCATATATACCCGAGATATAGCCTAGAACGGGGGTTTCATGAAAATGCCGCGTAAGCGAACTTAAACAACTTTTTTTGCTCAAAGGCAGTTCCGGTAATAAAGTAAGGTTATACAAATATGGAAAATGAAAATTTTCGATATCGGTCCATATATACCCCAGATATACCCTAAACCGGGTTTTCATGAAAATGCCGCGTAAGCAAACTTAAACAGCTTTTTTTGCTTAAAAGTAGTTCTGGTAATAACATTAGGTTATATTAATATGGAAAATGAAAATTTTCGATATCGGTCCATATATACCCCAGATATACCCTAAACCGGGTTTTCATGAAAATGCCGCGTAAGCGAATTAAACAACTTTTTTTTGCTCAGAGGCAGTTCCGGTAATAAAGTAAGGTTATACAAATATGGAAAATGAAAATTTCCGATATCGGTCCATATATACCCCAGATATAGCCTAAACCGCAGTTTTCATGAAAATGTCGCGTAAGTGAATTTAACAACTTTTTTTTGCTTAAAAACAGTTCTGGTAACGAAATAAGGTTATATAAATATGGAAAATGGAAATTTCCGATATCGGTACATATATACCGGAGATATAGTTTAAACCGCGTTTTTATACGTAACTATTGTGAAGGGTATTTTAGATTCGGCCCAGCCGAATTTACCACACTCTTTCTTGTTGTGTAATAAAATTTACTTATGTCGAAAGTAACTGGCAACATAATAAAATATCAAGGTCTGTGTAAAATGGAAGAAACTTATAAAATAATAAACACAGCTAATATTTTTAAAAGACAACCTACTTGAATATGTATCGAATATATTAAAAAAAAAAAAAAAAAATAATAATAATAATAATAATAATAATAATAATAATAATAATAATAATAATAATAATAATAATAATAATAATAATAATAATAATAATAATAATAATAATAATAATAATAATAATAATAATAATAATAATAATAATAATAATAATAATAATAATAATAATAATAATAATAATAATAATAATAATAATAATAATAATAATAATAATAATAATAATAATAATAATAATAATAATAATAATAATAATAATAATAATAATAATAATAATAATAATAATAATAATAATAATAATAATAATAATAATAATAATAATAATAATAATAATAATAATAATAATAATAATAATAATAATAATAATAATAATAATAATAAGGAAATATGTAACCGCTGAACTTGCAGAAACTACAACAAACATCTTCAATAATATCCTTCTGAGTGACAAATGGCCAGCTCCTTTTGAAAACAATTTCTTACTCAATTTAGTATATAATTTTTTACTTTAATTCATTATGGATTTTGCAATAACAAAAATTTTACATAAGTAGCTTTTATTTATAGCTTGAGTTCAATTAAATAATTTGCATCACCTGGGATTTCCATATTGCATGTGTACTTGATATATTTACACACATAGATAAATTTCATACATACAACCAAAGTATAAACTTAAAGAACACTTTTTTGATGCGTTTATATATTTTATATAAATTTAATTTTAAATTTAAAAAATTTTGTATGAATAACTTTAAAGTATTTTATATCAATTGTTACTTGGAGTATAGTTTTTATGTATGCACACTCACAAACAACGGGTAGGTGCTATTTTTCTAAGAATAAGCTATGATAAAAAAAAGAATACGCCATGTATACTATTTCATATGCGTTAATTTTAGACATAGTGAATACAATATACCAAGAACATGCAATTCGTTAAAAATACCAGAACAATTTTTGTTTTTTGCATAAAAAATATACTTGTCAAATGTAATTGGCAACATGAATAATGGAAGTAAATGTAATGTGAAATCAAAAGCTGTGTAAAAATAAAAGAAACTTATAAAATAAAAAAATAAAAAATAAAATAAAAAAGGTCATACCTATACCTATAAAGTTTGTATCTTTGAATTTATGGCATATATACTACATACATTTAAATTTCAAATCCAAGAAAATAATATACAAAAACTTTGCAGAGCACCAGGTATAAGTTCTTAATGGTTTTTTATATTATATTCTATGGTATAAATACTTTTGTATTTATTTTTATATAAAACGATTCAATAAAAAATTAACTTATTTCTGAAAAGCCGATATAATTCCTACAAAATTTTACACTATGTAATAGTGTTTTTAACGAAATATTTGATAAAACGGGACAACTGTTTCCTTCATTTTGATTATAAAAAATCTACAACAATAAAAAGCAAAGCAAATTCTTAATATTGCTAATAACACAATCGCCTCATAAATTATACATACATAAATGCTTCAATATAAAGTTTGCCAACTCTTTCTTACTTGTAAACTGTATTTTTCAAAGAAAAAAAAAAACCGAATGAATTTCACTGTCTCATGTACATACATACGCACCATTGTTTGCGGAGCACCAGCTGAAAATTTTTGTATTTAAACTCAGTAAGAAATAAAAAAGAATACGGGAATTAAACTGATACAAGTGTGTTTGATGTTCACAAATGTTTCTAACACAGTTGCCATCATTCAGCTATTGTATCTTATATAGGTATGTATATGCCAATTGATTACGCCTACGTGTTAGGCAATGTCTTTGAAACTAGTAATATGTACACATATAAAAAGCTTTTGGAAACCATCTTTCGTCAGTTCTACTGTACGGATGTTGGAAAGATATGTACAAACATATAGTTAAAAAGCTTTTTTTACACAAATGTTCACAATCTCAATTTTTTTTCAATCGGTTTAGTACGTTATATATATATAT